>CAUDMG010001775.1:3255000-3287500 GCA_958450375.1 Homarus gammarus
CTTTTCCTCTTCCTCTCCCTATCTCTCTCTCTTTCTCTCTCTTTATTTCATTGTCTCTCGCTTTTTATTTTCTCTTTCTTTCTCATTAGTTTATCTTTTTCTCTCTCTTTCTCTTCATTTTCTTTCTTTATCTTTATTTCACTTTAAATCGTTCTCATTCTCTCTTCATTTGTCTCTTTCTCGCTCTATTTCTCTCTCGTCCTGTCTCTCTCTCTCCCCATTTTCTGTCATCATTTCATTTTGTCTCTCTTTATTTTCCCTCTTATTATTCTCTATATTTCTCTCCATTTTTATTCCCCTTATTCATTCTCCATTTTTCTTTCATCTCTCGTCTTCTTCCTTTATCTTACTCCCTCTTTCTCTAACATCTATCCATCTTCTCGGAGTAGGATGAGGAGGAGCAAGGAGGGGGGAGTACAAGAGGAAGGGGTGAAGAAAGAAAGAGGGAAGGAGGTAGAGATGAACGAGGCAAGACAAGGGTGGAAGAGGAAGGGTAAATGGACTGCCTAGACGAAAGCAAGAGGCAAAGGGGATATGGAGAGAAGAAGAGGAAGAGAGAGAGAGAGAGTCCATCCAGCAGGGGGGTGATATAGTCAGTCACACCCACAACACACTGTACAAGGCCCTCCACTTAGCATTACCTTGCAATTTGGGAATACCCACGTCCGTCCGTCTGCCCGCCCTAACATCCGTGTTCCATTCCACACCCGCCCCCCCCCCTCTCTCTCTCTCTCTCTCTCTCTCTCTCTCTCTCTCTCTCTCTCTCTCTCTCTCTCTTTCTGTGATAGAGAGAGTCATGTAGGTAGGTAGGTAGGTCAGGTGGGTCGAGTCAGTTAGTCAGGCAGGACAGGTTAGGTGAGGTCAGGCGGCACCCGGAGTGGTTCACCTTCTTGAGGCTGATAACCTGTACTGCCACCTGCCTCTCCTACATCTATGCCCTACCCTGTCTACCCCCTACCCTGTCTACCCCCTACCCTGTCTATCCCCTACTCTGTCTGCCCCCTATCCTGCCTATCCTCTACCCTGCCTTTCCCCTACCATTCATATCCCCAACCCTCCCTACCTCCCCTCTACTTTATCGTGCCTATCTTTCCCCCTATCCTGCCTATCCTCTACCTCCCCTCTACTCTATCCTGCCCATCCTTCCCCTTCTCCAAGGCCTATCTCCTATTCTCCTTTACCACATCCTTCTTCTTTCCTTCCCCAGGTCACTTACCCCTCTTCTTCCTTCACCTCTTCCTCCCTCCTCATCTTTCCTTCTCCAGGATAACTTCTCCTCTTCTTTCTTCTCCTCCTCCTCCCATCATATTTAATGTCACGAGTTTATGAGTTACTGTTGAAGATTTTACACACACACACACACACACACACACACACACACACACACACACACACACACACACACACACACACACACGGGCATAAAGAACCACAATATCTATGCAGGTGTCAATAAATCATCCTCAAGACGTGACGCTTGACCTCTACACCTGTCTTAACTTACGACCCACAGACAGACAGGCAGACAGACACCTCACATTCTACACCCGTCCACAGGGAGTATAAAAGTGGTATCTTGTGCAAGTACTTGTAAGACCTTAACCTAACCTAACCTAAACTTAACCTAATCTAACTTCTAACCTCACCAAACTCAACATAACCAAACCCACTACTAGGTCATGGGTTTTCAGTTCAGATGTAAATGTCTCAGAGGAGGAATGGGCACATATGGGCAAGGAAGTAAGATCAAGGAAGCTGGGTAAGGAGGAATGGGCAAGAATGGGCAAGAAGAGTTGACAGGAGGGATGGGCAAATGTAGACAAGAGTTTTGGGCAAGGAAGACGGGCATTGATCAAACGCCCATAAAAATAAAAGACTTAAAAGAGAAAGGATTGCGGGTGTGGGAAGAGGGAGAAATGAGCAAGGTCACTGGTCAAAGACAGCCACCAACAGAAGGGGAAGGAAAAGGGCGGGGGGGGGGGGGGGCAAGAAATGTGGGGGGGGGGTGAGTTAGATGGTGAAGAGTAGGGGAGGAGGAGGAGGGGACGTGGATTGGGGAGAGGGGAAAATTCAGGAGGTAGTGGGTGAGGGAAGAGAGAGAGAGAGAGAGGGAGGCGAGGAATGAACTTACGGGAGAGGTGAGGTGACAAGCGAAGAACAAGAGACGGAAATGAGAGAGACGAGGAGGAAACAGGAGAGAATGTGATAAAAAATAAGGAGGCGAGTGAGCCGAAGAAGGAAGTCACTGATAAATACAGGGAATTAATAAGATAAATAAGGAATACATAAAAAAAATAAGATAACTAAAAAGAAAAATGAGGAGTAAAGATGATAAATAAGGAAGAAATACGGAAAATAAGTAATAAGATAAATTAAGGAAGAAATAAGAAAAATAATAATTAAATATGAAGTAAGTAAATAAAGAATAAATAAGATAAATAAGGATTTAAGCAGAAATAAGCAAAGAAAATCTGAAAAAATCAAATTACTAACGAATAAATAACAAAAACAAATACGAAACAAGGAAATAAATAAGGAATAAAACATAACAGATTAAAGAAAAAAATAATAAGGCAACGAAGAAAAAACAAAATAATACGGGAAATAGTAACACAAACGAAGAATAAACACCACAATAAGGATAAAAATACGATAAATAAGGACAAAGCAGAGTGCCCCCCCCCCTCCATAAAAAAAACATCGACTTTTCTAGAATTGTGGAATAAGAGCAAAGGAGAAGAATGAACTTAAAAGAATGAAGAAAAAACGCGAGAATGAATGAATGAATGAAGACGTAAGATAAACGAATGAAAGAATAAGAGAAGGTTAATAATGCCGGTGGAGATAAGATAAGGGTGGATGAATGAACACTTGGAGTAAAAGACGTGTTGAGAGAGAGAGAGAGAGAGAGAGAGAGAGAGAGAGAGAGAGAGAGAGAGAGAGAGAGCAGGTTAGCCCAGGCGCCAACGTGTTCAGTTTACGACCAAGAGACGCGTTGGGGGAGGCTGGGTGATATGCTGATGGTGTTTCCTGGCCTATCTCAGGGTTACGCCACAACACACACACACATACACACAAACACACACACACACACACACACACATACACACACACACACACACACACACACACACACACACACACACACACACGCGCGCGCGAAAAGTTAACGAATTAATCTATTTCTTTAAGATGGTTAGAGAAACACGATGAGAGATAATTGATAAAGGAAGAGAAAGAAATACCTGATAAAATTTACTAACGAAAGATGATGAAGTAAGTTTAAAGCAAGATAAAAATGTGTAGGAAGAGTAAAGAAAGGAAGAAGAAGAAGAGTGAAGAGAAAAGAAGATTGAGAGAGATACAAGGAGTTAATAAAACACACAGCACACGAGATGAAAGATAAACAGTATTTAATCAAACCTGAAAGAAAATTACAGGTAAATGCAGGTAGACACACGTACAAATACAGATACAGGTAATACATAATGCACAGGTACAACTACAAGAACTGGTACGATTACAAGTGTAGGTATTGGTACAAATATATTTACAGGTACCAAAGAAGAATAAAATTATCGCAAAATCCGACTCACTTAGCAACCAGCAGCCAATCACCAGCCACGATATGTGATGGTTGCTAAGGAATCCGACTCACTTAGCAACCAGCAGCCAATCACCAGCCACGATATGTGATGGTTGCTAAGGAATCCGACTCACTTAGCAACCAGCAGCCAATCACCAGCCACGATATGTGATGGTTGCTAAGAAATCCGACTCACTTAGCAACCAGCAGCCAATCACCAGCCACGATATGTGATGGTTGCTAAGGAATCCGACTCACTTAGCAACCAGCAGCCAATCACCAGCCACGATATGTGATGGTTGCTAAGGAATCCGACTCACTTAGCAACCAGCAGCCAATCACCAGCCACGATATGTGATGGTTGCTAAGGAAGCCAAAACTGAGCGGCGTCAAGTCGGTAACTTAAGTGGCTATCTGTCTGGGTGATTTAGAAAAAAGTGGCATGGGATTACTAGAAAAAGAGGTACAAGGTATTAGAAAGTAGAGAGGGAAGTGTGAGGGGGAAAGTGGTCAACCTCAGAGAAAGATGACGTGTAGGAAAACAGTGATTGGCCTTGAAAGAGAATGTATATGATGATGATGATGATGATGATGATGATGATGATGAGGTTAATGATGATAATGAGGTTAATGTTGATGAGGATAATGACGAAGATGATGACGGTGAGGATAATGATGATAATAATGGTAGAGATAATGACAACAATGGTGATGATGATGTTAATAGCGACAATGATAAATAATAATACGGATCAAGAAGAAGAAAAAGAAGAAGACAATAATAATGTAAGTACCTGTACCTCACCTGTAAACCACCACACCTGTACCTGTACTATACCTGTAAACCACCACACCTGTATCTATACCTCACCTGTAAACCACCACACCTGTACCTGTACCTCACCTGTAAACCACCACACCTGTACCTGTACCTCACCTGTAAACCACCACACCTGTACCTGTACCTCACCTGTAAACCACCACACCTGTATCTGTACCTCACCTGTAAACCACCACACCTGTACCTGTACCTCACCTGTAAACCACCACACCTGTACCTGTACCTCACCTGTAAACCACCACACCTGTACCTCACCTGTAAACCACCACACCTGTACCTCACCTGTAAACCACCACACCTGTACCTCACCTGTAAACCACCACACCTGTACCTCACCTGTAAACCACCACACCTGTACCTGTACCTCACCTGTAAACCACCACACCTGTACCTGTACCTCACCTGTAAACCCCCACACCTGTACCTATACCTCACCTGTAAACCCCCACACCTGTACCTATACCTCACCTGTAAATCACCACACCTGTAAACCACCACACCTGCACCTCACCTGTAAACCACCACACCTGTACCTGTACCTGACCTGTAAACCACACCTGTACCTCACCTGGCAGCCAAACACTCACTCACTCTAATTACCAAAGTAAGAGACAACAAGACCAGGGTGACCAGGTAATGGGTCAGGCCAGCCACTACATCTTCAACTGGAATTATCAACATTAACTAAACTTGTCTGCAACCCGGAAGTGACATTTGCTGCTCCGATACACTGTACAGAGCGGTAGTGATGATATTGATGAAGGTAATAATAATTCTGTAATGATGATAATGATGATGATGATGATGATGATGATGATAATAATGATAATAACAATAGGAATAATAATAATAGTAGTAATAATAATAATAATAATAATAATAATAATAATAATAATAATAATAATAATAATAATACGGTACTATTTTTTTATAGTGACGACCTAAAAGTGAGTGACGACCTAAAAGTACGAGTAACGACCTAAAAGTACGAGTGACGACCTATAAATGAAAGTGACGATCTAAAAGTGAGTGACGACCTAAAAGTAAGAGTAACGACCTAAAAGTAAGAGTGATGAACTATAAATGAAAGTCAGTATTTTGGTTGGAGTAGTGGTAGCAAGGAGTGGTAGTGGTTAGTGGTGAAGCAGTGGTAAGAGGGAGTGGCAGCAAGTACAGGTTAGTGGTGAAGTAGTGACAGACACAGGTAATGACAACAGGTAAACACAGGTGAAAAGCTAAAACAACATGAACCAAGGCCACACCTACCGCGTCACTGTAACCCGGAGTTATGTAACGCCATGAAAAAGAAAAAAATCAATAATTCCGCCTTGTGTACTGGAACATCTGTTGACACCCCCCCCCCCCTCCAAAAAATCAACAATAAAAACAACAACAACAACAACAACAATGCTCAAAATAACATAAAAAATATAGTTTTTCGCTGAGAACTTGGAACAGATGACACGTTGAAAGGTATGCAAGGTGTGACAAGGTTATATACTAAGGCTAAACGGGTGTAAATAACAATAATAAAGGTGTCTTACATAATCAAGTGACCAACAGGTGGACACTTACGTTGTTTTGGAGAGAGGAATCAAGTGTTTTTTGGGGTGAGGGGAATATGAAGACTAAATTCGGAAGGTTTTACGAGTATATATTTATTAATAATTAATATGTGTGTGTGTGTGTGTGTGTGTGTGTGTCGCGTGCATTTTTCTACCAGCTCCTACTCAAGAAACACCTGGTTGGCTGACATCTTAATTACAGGTAAGGAGGAAGCAGCTCGGCCAGGTGAGGGAATATTGACTCCCTGAGATGCCGTCGACCTTACCCACCTCACCCAGAGAGAGAGAGAGAGAGAGAGCAACCCAAGTCACAATGTTCTCCCTCCTCCTGTTCTCCCCTCCCCTCCCCTCCTATCCCCTCCTATCCCCACCCCCCCTGCCTGTGATTGTATCGCATGAACAAAAAATAGACAGACAGACAAGTAGGCAAGGGTTAAGAGAAGAACGCTGACCTGTATGGCTATTTCACACACACACACACACACACATCTCCCTATATTTGCCTCATCTTTCTCTAACGTATGTGTGTGTGTGTGTGTGTGTGTGTGTGTGTGTGTGTGTGTGTGTGTGTGTGTGAGGAAATTCTTCTCTGGCCACTTTCTGACCTAACTACAGCACCTACCTACCCTCCCTCCTTACCATCTACCTACCTGTGTGGCCTTGTCCGTCGCCACAACACCTGCTTGTACCGTTAGGTCTCACCTGTTGTGGCCTACCACCTCGCTCGACCTGTAGGGAGTGGCAACGTCTCTCTCTCTCTCTCTCTCTCTCTCTCTCTCTCTCTCTCTCTCTCTCTCTCTCTCTCTCTCTCTCTCTCATCATACTCTCACTCTTAGTTTCTCTCACATTTGTACCCTTATTCCTTCAATCTCTCTCTCTCACTGCTGCTCTTATTCTCATTCCTATATTCTCTCCTATTCCCATTGTCATTCCTATTGTCTCCCCATTTCCCCTGTTCTTACTCCAATTCCCACTAACTGTTATTCCTATTCTTACACTTTCACTCATTCCTACATTCCCATCCTCACCCACGACACAGAATACTTCCCCACGTGTTAAAAAAAAACAGGAAAAAAACAAACATAATTATCCCTCCCCAAACATTTCTCTTCTCGACAAACAAACAGACAGACTAGTGAGAGGCGTGTGTTTATACCCCTCACCATTGTTTTATGTTGCGCGGTCATAATAAAGAGTATAGTGTATGTGTGTGTCTGTCTGTTCGTGTTCGTTGTGAGATTTTTAACACACACACACACACACACACACACACACACACACACACACACACACACACACACATCAACAATTCTTCCTCACGTTAACACACACACCACGACACACCGTCACTTAACACAGCTGTAAGGCGCTGTAACAATGCTGTAATCCACGATGTAATGCTGTAATGGCCTGTGACCTGGGGTTATGTCATATCCGTTATATTCCCGTACCAAGCTGTGTGTGCGGGGGGGGGAGGGAGGTATACTACTGTGTTAAATCATGCAGTTATACCTGACAAGGCTATATAATGGTATATACGAGGTTACGTGGTTATATAAAGGTATGTTACGCGTATGTAGGTTATATGATACTATAAATAAATCTATCTATCTATCTATCTATCTATCTATCCTGCTTTTCTTTCTGTGAATAAATCGCTATGTATAGAATTAAGAGGTAGAGGCTGGAGGTAGAGGTATGAGGTAGAGGTATGAGGTAGAGGTATGAGGTAGAGGTAGAGGTATGAGTTAAGGCAGAAACAAGAGAAGGTTACAGGCACAGGTAAATGTTATGAGGTTCAGGTAACAGGTAGATTATCTCTCTCTCTCACACACATGACCTTGTTTACACCCAATGCCACCCAGAGAGACACACAAACTCTCCTCCTACACACACACATCGTCTCTCCCACTGCCGACACCATCATCATTAACCAACCACATTTTCATCCAGTGACATTCCCATTACACCACCCACCTTGATCTTGTTATTATAGCTAACCTAACCTAACCTAACCTTATATAACCTAACCTTATATAACCTTACATAACCTAAACTAACCTTACCTAACCTTACATAACCTAACCTAACCTACAACTAATACACACACTGTCACATTATGTATACTGTATAATAATGTATATCTCAAATAGTATCACGTTTCCCCTTCCTATGTATTTTTCCCCTTCCTATGTATTTTTTCCCCTTCCTATGTATTTTTTCCCTTCCTCAAAGTTACTCCTCCTTCCTCTTCACCAACAACCCATCCCTCACTTTCTCCTTTAACTCTCTCTGTGTCAGTAGATCCATCACTCTCTCTCACTCTCACTCTCTCTCTCTCACTTGTCTCTCCCACCATGGCCAGTGATGTCAATTAAAGTCAATTCATCATCAACTATACCCTCACCTTCTCCCCTCCCATCCCTTCTCCCCTCCCCTCCTCCTCCTCTCCCCTCCCCTGCCATAAGAGGATCATTATTTATCACGGCGTTCAAGTCTCCCGCGAGAGAGAGAGAGAGAGAGAGACCCCATTGTCAAGCCTAACCATTGCTCAGGGTCCGGAGTCTCTTAGGGTCAGATTCCATTATGACTGATGGTCAATTAATAAGGTTGAGGTCCATTAGCCTTGGGGTCCAATGAGATTAAGGTTCCATTACGATTTGGGATCTATTAGGAATGGGACCCACAATATAACTGGGGACCCATTTAGACTAGGACCCATTCGCAATAGTTACTGTATGTTAAGCTGTGACCAATCCAGACTGGAGCCTACTTGAACTAGGGCCCCATTAGGATTACGATCTATTAAGATTGGAGCCTATTAGTAAGAGCGACACCAATTTCTCCGGACACCTATTACAACTTTGACACAACCCCCCCCCCCCCCCCCTCACGTAACACCAAATAGAAACACTACAACTCGACTGATTATGTAACCTCACTGTATTCTGAAGGTACAGCAAAAATATTCCCTAATAACAAAATCTAAAATAATAATAATAATAATAATAATAATGTAACTAAACTCTATTCCTCTGGTACATGAAAAAAAAAATATTGCCCAAATAACAAAATATAATTAAAAAACTAAAATAAAATAAATAATAAATAAAAATAATAATAACCCAAACTCTTACTTCATATTATATACTTTATGTAATATTTCTCAACTGTAAAAAAAATACTCAAATACTTTCATAATAATACAAGTTTGGACGCTGGCGGTGTTGTGTTTATAAGAGCGACACGGCTGCCTTAGGGATCAGAACCTAAAATATATTAAATTTGTTGACGAGTTACTGTGTATATTGCTGGTGTTGCTTAAGAGTTATTATTATTGTTGTTATTATTATTATTATTATTATTATTATCAACAACTAAAAAGGCTGTAAACACGTAGCCTAGGTTAGGTTAGGTTAGGTTAAGTTAGGTTAGGTTAAGTTAGGTTAGGTTAATAAAGACACTAGCCATTAATAATTAAAAACAAAACAATTCATCTTTCTGTTTTTTCTGTGTGTTCTTAATAAACATCATATATTATTTACAGCATTTTAATCATATTTCCGAGCATCTTGTTATTACTGATAGAATTTAAATAAATTTCACAAACAAAACCATTATGGAAGCAGCTTATAAATAACAATCACTAATCCTCTCTTCTTGTGGAGGGGGGGGGGGGGGGAAACTGAGGTGTGATTGCAAAATGTCCGACTAAAAAAGAGGAAAAATGACCAAATAATTTGAAATTCTGTTGTGTGTGTGTGTGTGAGAGAGAGAGAGAGAGAGAGAGAGAGAGAGAGAGAGAGAGAGAGAGAGAGAGAGAGAGAGAGCCTGAACCTTGATTATGGCGACACAAAGACCTCTGCCAATCACACACACCATTTAATCCATCACTGTGACTCATCCTAATCACGCCACGATTGGATAGCCTTCGAGGTGAGTTCGTAATGATTCGAAATTAAACTAGCGAGAAATCGAGATTGCTTCGAAAACGTGCTATGAGACTGGTTGGGCACGAGTTGGGTACGTGTAGGGTCATGCCCAGGTCTAGTTAGCTCTTTGGATCACCAGGTCAGGTTAGGTTAGGTTAGGTGGGGTTAGATGAAGAGCACGTCTCTCTCCTTCTTTTGGTACAGTAATGACACTTAATATCACGCATCATAAAGCTGAAAATTAACCCACAATTAAAAATTTCCAGAGTGAACAAAGGGTAAGAGAGACATTGTGTTGTTTACCTCATCAAACAGACGTACTGGCCGCCTATGTATAAACTGACATATTTACTTATATGTAAAATACGAAGACGAATATATACATCCAGGCAAATAAACACAAACAATGTATACAGACATACAGACAGGTTGACGTATGACTGAAGGTTAACCTCCCTCACACAACCCTCACGTCTGTATAGTTAACCAGATCAATGTACCTGTGTAACATTAACCACAGATATATACTCTTCTGAGGTCTTATTATCTATAACAAATGTACATACAAAGTTATAAAAAAAAGGAACACTACAAAGCGAAGAAACACATTTATCTCTATTGTTAATCGTTGATGTCTAGTTTATGTACTAACCTTGAAGTCCTGCTCAAGACCTTGTAGATGGGGTGAAGCTGAGTCATACATTACAACATGATCACATAACAAAGATGGAGAATAAATATCTATATTCTATTTCTATTGAGAATTAGGTGACTACTGACACATTAAGTATTTACAGAGATGTTATTTACATTATGAAGTAAATATTTACAGATGTTAGGTTTTTATATTAGTAATTATTCAGCTTACAGGGAAAGATAAATAGGTTTGGTTAAGCTTATTGAAACATACCGTAAAGCAGGTGTGGGTCCTGTCTGGTTGAGTGTACAGGCCCTCGTTCAGTGTGCAAGGGGCCTCGTCGTTGAGTATACTCGCTGAATTTATTAAAAGTATACCATAGTACGTCACACAACTACTGCTCCCATACACCTACCTGCAGAGGGAAGGAATTTCTTCATTAATACTAAATAAAAACTCAAGTTAACATTGTTATTAACTCAGATAATCTTCAATATTTATGATACTCTTTAATTAATATCGAGTATTAGGTTAACATGATACATCATTTTGTTTATCGGATTTTTTCTCTCCTCTCCTTCGTTTTCCTGTTTGTTTTTCTTACTTTTCCCTTTTCTCTCTCATTATTAAATTAATTCATTCCCTCCCTCCTTTCATTCTCTCCCTTCACCTCCTCCCCTCACTCCTCTCACTCTCTCCCTTCACCTTCACCTCACTCCTCTCACTCTCTCCCTTCACCTCCCCCTCCCTCCTCTCATTCCCTCCCTTCACCCCCCCCCCCCCCCCCATGACACGCGACACGATGCCACAAGGGGAGGGAGGGGGCACCACGGAACAACCGGGCGTGGCACTGGCGTCAACTTTCTCGTGTCAGGGCAGCGGTGGAGGAATGTGGTCCATCCACCCTCACCGCCTACCTTGTCATCCACCTTCACCACCAGCCCATTCATCCATCCACTTACCTATTTGTACCTAACACTGTCACCAACTTACTCACCCGCCCACAGCCCACCCACTCTTCAAACATCATTTCTATCCTCCACACGGAACCACCCATCTAACTTCACGCCCACAACAACAACAATAATAATAAAACAGTAATGATAATAATAATAATACTAATAATAATAAACACAGCACTGCCTCGACTGCCAACCATGACTAGCTCAAACTTCTCAACTCATTATGTTAAGCTTTTTCTGCCGTCCTCTCTTCTCTCCACCTGTACTGTCGACTGAAGGGGAGGAAAGGAAAGGAAGAAATACGGAGGGAAAGGTGCGTAAGAAAAGGAATGAATCCGGTAGGAATAGAGGGACTGAAAGAGAAAGTACTCTACACCACAATAACACACTTGACACAGCGGGAGACGTAAAATAACAAATGACATCATTATTTGTTACTATATAAGAAAACATTATATACAAAACAATTCAAAATTATAATACCTAAATCGTCTTCTCATCGCTCTTCCATGTCTCTTCATTGCTTCTTATCAAACAGTATATTTTTTTAAACACATTCAAGAGAGCGAGTCCTCCCGTGTTTGTTCACAAGTTAAGCGTTCCCATAATGTGAACTGAGACAACCAAAACATACTTGCGTACTCTGCAACAATTACTACTGGTAATATTTAATATGCATTGCCTCTATCTCATGAATAAATTGCAAAAATATTCGACAAAATAGTGATAATAATAACCAATTTTAAGTAGCATCACGACACAGCTGGTTTTAGTTTTTCCCCTGTGTAAATTACAACTCACGCGTTCGTGCTCGGCGACAACAATGGCGCCACCGTCCGTCCGTCAACTTATCATCAATTACTCCTAGACTATCGTGTGACTTTCCATTTTGTTTATAATTTTCGACACGGTGAGAAATTATCACTGTACTTTCTAATGAGCTGACTGACAGTATGTTACTTTCTCCTAAGAAGACAGAGTAGCAGTGCCAGATGCGAAGCCTAAACTACTAATATTACGACAGCGTGGTGTTTGCTTTTCGTCGATTCCCTTAGGACTTAGATCATCTATAATTTAAAGGCTCAGTCAAAGTCTGAAACATTTTATCGTAAGAATCTTGTATATTAACTTAAATAAAAAAGTTGCATTTATTCTTAAACATACACACTTACATAGATACATACATACATACACCAACACGTCAGACAACACTCACTCGTGATGAAGTGTCTTACAGCTGTTACGTCATAGGTAAAACACAATGGTTATATAAATTACTAGAGAGTAATGGCTGCCGGGACAGTTTGTTTACTTGAGGTGTTTACTAGAGAGTGTGGAAAATATTATGTAAACAAACAAATATAGGTAATGAAATCAACAAGCAAATAGAGGAAAATTTAAGATTATTAATAAGTTAAAAGAGTTGAATACACCTGTTGTTGTTGTTTTAATAAGAGATCATGGTAATGTAAACAAACACAGGTAATAAAGAAAATAAACAAATAAAAATTATGAAATAGACTAAACAATTGAATAAAAAAATGCATAAACCAAAAAAAAAAAAAATGAAAATGCAGTATACAAGACAAAATCCATTCACTACACTACGCCCTCCACCACAACACACCCACGCCATGGCTGTTGACAATATAACCTTCAACACAGTCATGGAAATCAGCAGATGAGGGGGGCCCATCACTCACCCAGGTGGATCCAGGGGGAAGGTGGGAGGGAGAGGGGGATCAGGAGGTGTCTATGAACCCCCTACCCCCCAACACACTTTCGGTAATGTTTCCATCAGTTCCTTTCACCAAACTAAACGATACCTCCCTCCCTAGGAACTATCGTTTTCTGATATATTGCTCCAAAGTTAAACCAGCGACTCAGTTGTTATTGCATCATTTCAACCGCAAATTGGATCCTTTAAAACAATTCTCTACTAAACTTAAAAAAAAAAAGATTTATTCATGACATATAAAGACTGATCATTGAGTCGACACAAAAAAAAAGGTGAAATTGATCAGGAAAACGGGTCACGAGCGGCCACAGGGGGAACACTTACCTTCAAGGAACAGTGTGAGGTAGGCTATTCCGGTGGGCGGGTCCTGTAACCACAACACACAGGAAATTTCACTTTTCTTCCGCCATTACGGTGAAGAGAGTGAAAATGTGGAGAGCGGAGAATAAGAGGGGAAAGAGAGGGAAGAGAGAGGAGGGAGGGAGAAGAAAAGGGACAGGGAGGGAGGAAATTAGAGAAGGAAAAGGAATTTGGGGGAAAGAGGGAGAGTGGACTGAAGGAGAGCAATTGCTGTTTGGTGGTCCGGGATAGAACTCTTGGGATGGGAAGGATGAGGTTGGTGGGATGGAACGGAATGAGGGAGTGAGATAGAGAGAATAATACTCGTACATATACACAGTCACAAAAAGGAGTGCAGAGACAGGCACACACACACACACACACACACACACACACACACACACACACATACACACGTGCATGTGTAAAATAAGAAAAATAAAGTGAGTACAATACAACAGTCTCCTCAACACAACAAACATACGGCTGTAGCGAGTGTTGAGACAGACACTTGAGAGAGAGAGAGAGAGAGAGAGAGAGAGAGAGTCATCTGGCGGAGGTACATTACGTCTTAAACCTAATATATACCATATGAGTGTAGAAAGTGACGCCCACCACCTATCTTCCCCATCCCTTCACTCACCTCTCTACCCCCCCCCCCCTCCCCTTGCACCTCTACATCCCCCTACTTGTAGTCGTGGCCAGAATCAGGCTAGGATACAGACACATCAGGCAGGTTAGTAACGCTGTACCCATACCGGCATGTAAACTTTGTGATAAACCTTTAAAGCATACACTTGAACACTATATTATTGAATGTGACAATGTCAAAGACTTCAGGCCACCTGGCTTATTGTATCTTGAACTGTGTAATTACTAAATTGAATCGGAGGTGTTTGAGGACATTCTTGCTGTTTATCCCAAATTTGCCAGCCCACACTGATTGGTCTTCAATTAAAATATGACGTCCAATGTATATGAACCACTGACCTATATATACTGCTAATGAATATGGTGTAATTCTTTGTGTATGAACCTCTGTCCTGCGTGGCAGTGAGAAGTGATACCACCCTCAGTGTCAAGACCTGACTGAATTACTCAGAATAAGCAAACTGTACTACAAGCTCTGCCAATAAATTTGTTAAACTAAAACCCCTTACTTACACTCTCCTCTCTCCCCCTCCCCTCCTCCCCTGCCTAATACTTTCATCCTCCCACCGTACCTACCCCTCCCCCTACATACACGCCCCCTGACTAGTCCCCCTTCCAGACCATTTCTTCCACTCCACCCCCTCCTTGGCCCTCTTCCTACTCTCCCCAACACAATTCCATTTTCTACCAGATGTTCCTGACAACTTTCCCTGCCATCTTCCCTAAAATTCCCCCATTTTGAAAATCTCTTCCGTTTCCCCCTTCTTAAGAGAGACGGGCAGGATGTTTTATATACTGGATAGAGACAAAACAATAGTTCAGTTTATCTTTCTATAGTCGCTCATGACTTTAATACACTTACACCACTTGTCCTACACACTCACTATGTCAGTCTTATAGAAGTGTTCCTATTAGTTCTCACACCAATAGTCTTTTATAGCTACTCATTATCCTGAGAGTGGTGCTGCATGAGATGGAACTTCAGGTTTAGAAACATATAATAGTCACTTGGGTGGTTGTGTTGCTCGAAACCACAGTCGTGAACAGACATCTGTGTAACACGGAATCTGTGGAACAACACCTTATGAAGCAGCAACACACCTGTAATCAGCACTCCTTGTCGTTTATTCTGGATGAAGTGCAATTTTCGCGTTAGGTGAGGATAATGCTCACCGGAAATCGTTATTTTATGCGACAGGAAGTTTATTAAGCATCACAGAAGACAAAGGACATGATCTTTCTCGGCAGAGGGTTGACTTCTGAATTTCTTAGAGGTCAGAGAATTGGGCTGCTTCTACTGAATGAATTTAACCTTTGACACCGGAGTCCCAGAGATGAATCCAGGTCTCATTCCCATCAGCGGAGGAGGAGAGAACGTTGACTGGATCATTTTCTTGTAGTTCAAGGAGCTCGAGACTTGAGACCATCCTCTAGTGTCAATCCTAATTGCTGAGGTTTCGAGGAACTCATCTTGTAGAAACTCTAGACGTTCCCATACGTCCATGGATGATGGTCACAACTCTGCTGTATGAAATGTCAACTTCAGTTATTAATTATTGCATTGACTTTGATACGACTTTCCACCGTCGTCAAGCTCTCGACTCAAGCTACATGACTCATAGGAGGCAAATGAAGGCCGTCCTGATCAGAGGTCACCCTCAAGGCACTCTCACCCACACCTGTACCCCTTGACCCATCTTGTTACGGTGGTACATGAGGGGTCATCAGCGCCGTATACAGTCACCATGTGCCCATGAACTTCCTTTGCTGTGGAACCTTTTCTTGGCGGGATGCTTACATCACCACGATGCTCAATTATACCCAAAATCTGTAATTCTCTCAATGTCATCCTTTAAGCTCTCATTCTTAAATAATGTGTTGTATCATTAATCAAACCGAGACAAAACAAACAAACATTGAACTTAGTGAACATCTTGTACCACTAAGTAAACAATCTTATGGCCGCCGCTCGTATTTCTCTCCCCTTCCTCTCTACTTCTACCACTTTACTCCACATCCCTCTCCTCCTTATTCCACATCCCTCTCCTCCTTATTCCACATCCCTCTCCTCCTTATTCCACCTCCCACTCCTCCCCCTCACCTCCCGCCATTCTCCATCACCTCTCACTTCCCTTCCCCTCCCTTAACAATCAGTAGTCCACCCCATGAAGCCTCAACCCATAGATAAACTTCCTCCCCCCCCCTCATTTAGTCAACCCTCCCGACTCCCCCTTTTCCTCTCGTTCTCCCCATTTTCCCTCCCTCCAACAATAATCTCCCTTCACCCCTTCCCATCACCGTAACGTCCCCCTCAACCCATCACCACCATCATTTCCCCCATTTCTTTACATCCATCCTTAATTATTCCCTCTCACTCTCCCATCCTCCTTCCCTCTCACTCTCCCATCCTCCTTCCCTCTCCCTCCCATCCTCCTCCATCTCCATCCTACTCATTTTCATACAGCTGTCCCCTATTTCATCACCCTCCCGTCCTGTTCTATCCCCCCATTCCATCTCCCTTTCACCCTCTTCCAACACCCCACACCATCGTGCACCTCCTTCCACCCTCTTCCATCTCCCTCCCAACCATCACTCACCACAAGACAGCGCCATCCCCCCCCCCTTCCCCTCCTCTCCCACTTCCCCCTCCCCTCCCACACCTCCCTCATCCCTCACGTAAACAGAACGAGTTAAACACTTACTCAACCCTCCGCTGTGCCTTCGTAAAATAGTTTATGGCTCTCGGCTAACTTTCTTTTCGACGTGTGTGTGTGTGTGTGTGTGTGTGTGTGTGTGTGTGTGTGTGTGTGTGTGTGTGTGTGTTTTAAAGATTACGACTGACTGACTTTAACTTTCCCCAGATGACTTATACCCGAGTGGTTTTTCATTCACCTTTCTTCACGCTCTGTTTTCACTGTCCTAAACTTTCTCTGGGTGATGTTTTAGACGAAGGAATTATTCGTCAGTTTCCTCTTAATCTGGACTTACTTTCTATCTCACTTTTTTTCACTTTCTCTAAGCAATGTGTACTTGACCTAGATATTTAGTTCACTTTCCATGATTAAAAAATTATAGTATCATGATTTTAGATTTACTTTCAATCGACGAATGTAAAAAAAAAATGACTTCGACTTTTCTTCACTTTCTCTAATCGACTGGCAACTATTACCCACTTTCCTCGGCACAATAATATAACTCATAGTTCCAGATTTTCCTTTCTCTGACGTGTATGACCGAACGTAACATAATTCACTTTCACTCTCATTTTTCCTTACAAACCTAACTTTCTAATCATTCCCTTCATCAGCTCGAAAAAGAATAAACAAGTTATTCCATGTTTGGTTGCGTGAGTCAGCTCCATGGCCGCTTCTCCTGACAGGGCGAAGGAATTTTATTTATTCAAGTACAACGAACACCTCACTAACGCTGCTTTGACGAAATTCTTGTGAACTTTTCTTTGATTAGAAATGTTAATTACTTTCTTTCATTGTTCCTCTGACCTATGTAATGATAACATCTCACTTCAATTTCTTTTTTAACTCAATTACCTTTCTCTTAAAACAATTCCATTACCTTTCACACTAGACAAAATGACTTTCTCGTATGCCAGTTAACTTTCCATTAAACCAAGTGACTTTCCCCGACTATGCAAGTGACTTTCTCTTAAACCAACTCACTTTCCCTGATCTTGTGTCACTGTAAAACTCCTTTCACTTTCTTCACATAATTAAGAAATTATATGTCATCTTTAAGGAGTCTTGTTAATCTTGTGTATGAATTAACTTTGGGTAAATATATTTAACATACAGTCAACGCCTGAGGAGAGAAGCTGCCTTGGCCCACGTTCTGCATTTTCTCTGCATACGCTCTGCTTCTTTTCGTTCTTGTTCCTCCTGTGTGCAGCCTCGAGTCAGGTCACGGTGACAGGCGGCCAGAGGGTCGAATATCCTGATATCAATGACGTCCACACGTGTTTCGTTGGTTGTGTTGGCAGACCTGTGAATAAATCGCTCGCCGTTCAGAGGGAAGAGGGTCGGTTCCACAGTGACGTCGTGGCACATCCCCTTCAACATATTTTCTAAGAGGTCCCTTACTTCTTCGTGCCTCATGCAGACAAACCCTCCCTTCGTGCACCTCATGGCGTGGTCGATGTTGTAGGATGTTCCATACACACATAGGGCGGGGATGCCTGCCACTGGCCACCCGTACTGTACCTCAGAGCAATGGCGTCTGTGCATTCTTCTTTGTTGAGACTGAAGCCCTTTGTTTTTATCGGTAATAATAATAATACTACTAATAATAATAATAATAATAATAATGATATTGTCATCATTAACACTCAAGTAACACCAATGTAACACTCGAGTAATATCACGCAAGAAGAATGACGTGTTCATTGTAACGAGAGAGAGAGAGAGAGAGAGAGAGAGAGAGAGAGAGAGAGAGAGAGCTTAGCTGCATACGATAGCATTATATAAGCACACCTGAACGAACAAAGCCATTGATGCAGCTGAGTATGTATGTGTGTGTGTTGTGACGGACCCTATCCCTAAACTACTACCACTACCACCACCTCTACCACCATTACCACCACCACTACCACTACCGCCATCACTAGCACCACTTACCACTATCACCATTATCACTACTACCACTACCACCGACATCTAGGTTATTTTACTAACACCACCAGCCCTACCACAATCACCATCCATATCCATTTTACCACACTACTACCATCAGTGCTACAACCACTAGTCAACAACAATATCTAGGCTATTACACTACCACTACACCTGCTACCACCACAATCTACCGTCTTTAAGTTATTACATTACCATAAATTACCACCACTGTAATTACATCCACCACCACTATTACCACTCTCACCACACCACCACCACAACCACAATGTCATCCCCACTATCACTAACGACCACCATCACCATAACCAAACCACCACTATCTCCCACCACCACCACCACAGAACCAATAATACAACCACACAACAACAACCACCATCACTACACAACAACCACAACACCACCACCACAACCACACAACAATAAAAACAGCCACACACACACACACACACCATTACCACCACCACCAAACAACAACAACCACCATCACTACACAACAACCACAACAACCACATCACCACCACCACCACCACTATCACCACCAACACAAACAGGGAGACGTCACTCTCAATCACCAACACACCTACTCTCGCTTTCTATATTATGGCTCCGTCACTCATAAACTGAGCCAGGTGTGTGGGCGAGTGTTGTGGTGTGTGGTGGTAGTGGTGCTAGTGTGTGGTAGTGGTGCTAGTGTGTGGTAGTGGTGAGTTATGGTAGTAGTGGTGGTGTGGTAGTGTGTGGTTGGGATGTGGTAGTGGTGGTGGTGTGGTAGTGGTGGTGGTGTGGTAGTGTGTGGTTGGGATGTGGTAGTGGTGGTGGTGTGGTAGTGGTGGTGTGTGGTAGTGGTGGTGGTGTGGTAGTGGTGTGTGGTGGTAGTGGTGGTGGTGTATGGTAATGGCGATTTATGGTAGTGGTGGTGGTGTGGTAGTAGTGGTGGAGTATGAAAGTTGTGGTGGTAGAATTGTAAAGGTATGTGGTAAGTGTGGTACAGGTGTCTGCTAGGTGTGGTGTAGGTTTGTCATAGTTTTGGACGTGTGTGGTAGATGTGGTGTAGGGTTTATGGTACAGGTTTGTGTTAGTTATGGTGATGTGTGGTAGGTGTGTGGTAGGTGTGGTGTAGGGGTATGGGTACAGGCTTGTGACAGTTGTGTATATTTAGATCTATGCGCCGCACTGTTTACAAATAGACCCCGAAAAACAAAAGACGATCACTGAGAGAAGGAGGAGAAGCGCGGGAAAGAAATCTGAATGGAGAAAACTGGCGCGCATTTTTTTTTTTTAATTACCAGCCAATTATACCATTTCTGTCAGCCTCGCTTATCAGAACACACAGACCGTTTACACACGTGGTGGTTACCTTTAGTGCCATTGACTTCGACTGCTGAAATAATTGTATGTTATTATCAACGTAGAAAACAGCGGATGTTGGAATTTGACAGCTGTTCCACTTCTCTACTAAAGGGGTTTCCGGGGGATGCTTAACCGCAAGGTGGTTATGTTTACCTCCGCTGTTCTGTATAAAAGGCCTTTGTTTACGTTCGCTGATACATTTCATTGATAAAAAAAATCAGGGTTACCAATATATAAGTTTTAATGACAATTTGTTTAGCTTCGTCATCAGCCAGTTGTGGTTATACTTGTTATTTATATTGTTATGCTCTGTTGTTATAAAGTTGTAGCAATCTTTAAAAATATTAAAACTATTATATTAAAAACGACTGTTATTATTATTATTATTATTATTATTATTATTATTATTATTATTATTATTGAGTTTATTACTATATTTATCATTATTTTTTGTTAGAACATTATCTTCATACAAATTTATTTTTGGCGTCGTCTGTGTGTGTGTGTGTGTGTGTGTGTGTGTGTGCCTCGACTCACGGGTCACGTCTGGGCGTGACTCAGGGTGAAGAGGTGAGGGAGATGAGGGGGGGGGGGGGGGGCGAGGGTATGAAGAGTGAAAACTGGGGCATGAGAATTTCTTTCTTAAGTCATCTCTCACTCTCTCTCTCTCTCTCTCTCTCTCTCTCTCTCTCTCTCTCTCTCTCTCTCTCTCTCTCTCTATTTCTTACGGTATCTCTTTCTCTTTTGTTTTTCTGTCTCATCTTCGTGGTGTGTCCAGAGAAGAAAATAGAGAGAAAATACACAAAGAAACAAAGAAAGAGAGAGATTAGGAGACAAAGAGATAGAGAGAGAGAGAGAGAGAGAGAGAGAGAGAGAGAGAGAGAGAGAGAGAGTAACTCACGTCACCTCGGCCCTGACATCACCCAACACACTCGCAAAATCCCGCCATTATAACCTTAAGCCGTCACTGTTGTTTTCACCTGTGGCCGAGTTCACCTGTGATGATTAAATGAGAATTAGGAAACTGCTGGACACACACACACACACACACACACACACACACACACACACACACACACACACACACACACACATACACACACACACACACACACACACACACACACACACGAGAGAGAGAGAGAGAGAGAGAGAGAGAGAGAGAGAGAGAGAGAGAGAGAGAGAGAGAGAGAGAGAGATTATTTAAAGGAACAAATGACAGAAATATAAAAAAAAGAAAAAATCTGTGAATAATAATAATAATAATAAACAAGTAATTATAACAATAATCATAATAATAGTGATAAAAATAACAAAGTAAATATAATAATAATAATAATAATAATAATAATAATAATAATAATAATAATAAACAGGTAAATATAAAATTAATTAAAATTATAAATATTAATAAAGAAATAAGGAAAATTAGTGCATGGGGAAATAATGAAAGAATTATTATTATATTAAGTAATAAAAATAAATAAGCAAATATCAATAGAATAAAAATCAGTTAACAAGACGAAATTGAATGGAAATTTAATTATTTGATATAAATAAAATGAAATAGGGTGAACGTCTCCTTATGTTCTTAATCCTCCCTCTACCTACATCTACACCCCTCCCTCACACACCCCCCTACCTACACCTTCACTCCGTAATGATACGCCTTCACCCATATACCGTACACCCTCACCCCTCCTACCCCCTACACCCACCCTCACCCCTCCTACCCCCTACACCCACCCTCACCCCTCCTACCCCCTACACCCACCCCCTCCCCTCCTACCCCCCACACCCACCCTCACCCCTCCTACCCCCTACACCCACCCTCACCCCTCCTACCCCCTACACCCACCCTCACACCCTCCTACCCCCTACACCCACCCCCTCCCCCTACACGCACACATCACCACCACAAGTAGTTAAGATAACCATCTCAGTGGTCAGGGTTGGACACGAGGGTCACACGCCAGATCACGGGCAGCTGGTATTCGTGACGTGACCCGCACCGTGACCCAACTAAGGGCGTGACCTGGGGCTTCGTGAGATCACCACCTGCGTGACCCCCAGGAGCGAAGGTGTGGAAAAACAGGTCATTCAGGAAGGTCATAGTGCTGGGTCGATGTGTGTTGAGATTGTATTTATTTTTTATTGTGTTGAAACTATTTTGATTATATTCACGCAATAAATTATATATATACCTGAACCGTATACAATATAATTCAAAGGATATAAAACCCTATAAAAAAGGTCTTATTACATCTGATATAGGAATAAAAGGTGTACCAGATGTTTTTAATAAATCTGTTGACCTTTTGTTAAACGAGGGAGTAGATTAAAGCCACATTAAACCAACTTTGACCTTTGACCTACACGCATAAGACGCCTCACTGGTAGTTCAAGCATCCGTGTTGTTAGTGTGTCAATACATTCTTCTTCCACCATTTATAATTAACAAGGAAAACTTATCTTTATCTTTCTGAATTAGTTAAAGTAATTAGCAGAGATTAAATACTACGAGAGATACAAATTATTTTTATAATTAAATGGACTAAATGTTTGTTTGTTTATTACTTATTCCTTCCTTTCAGAATTAATCAGATTAATTAACAGGTTACTTCTCTAATGATGAGTTATGTTTACAACCACACATCACACCACACTACACACCACATTACCACACTACATCACACCACACTACACACCACATTACCACACTACATCACACCAAATTACCACACCACACTACATCACACCACATCACACCACACCACACCACACCACATCACCATAACAGCCATTCCTTTGTACAAGAGTGTGAGTTATTCATCAGTTATTATACACCATAAATAATGAATAACTGATAGATAATATATCATAAAATACCAACACATAAACTACACACAACTGACTGCACTCGACCAAGGTGCTAACTACCCTTGACCTCAAACAGTGACCCTAAAAATGTAGCCGGTCTTGGGGGGTCATCATGATCATTACAGGTACAGTACAGGTATACAGTATATGTCAACAGATTATTATCGTACATATACCAATATTTTAGTAAACATAAATTAGTTATGGGTAAAATTGGAAAGATAACATAAACAAAACCAAAAGAAAATAACTATTATATAAATAAATAATAAAATAAAATATAATTAATATACCATAAGATTAAAGAAGAAATAAAACAAAACAAAAAAGTTAATTAAATTGAGAAAAAAAATATAAATAAAATCAAATAGAGAATGAAAATAAAAGTCTCCTCTTCGTCAGGCCAGGGTGAGGCTGGCGGAAAAGAACAGTGTATTACTAGGGCCGGGTGGTGAGTGTCCGGGTGATGAGTGGTGGACGGGTGATGAGTGGTGGCCGGGTGGTGAGTGGTGGCCGAGTGGTGGGTTGTGGGCGGTGGGTAATGGGTGGTGGGCGGTGGGTAATGGGCGGTGGGCGGTGAGTGGAGGGCGGCCATGACCACAGTAGTGCTCTTCACCCATCCTCACCGGATTATTGAGCTAAATCCCTTTCTGTGAGGCCGCCACTAGATGGGATTTGTCTGTCTCTCTGTCTGTGTCTGTCTGTATATGTCTCTTTCTGTATACAGCTAAGTGTTTGTTTGTCTGTCTGAGAGTTTGTGCCCGTCCCTATGTCTCTGGTAAGGATGTAGGACGTTTGGGCCATGGGCCACGACCCCCGGACGTTTGGGCCATGGGTTAAAGTAATATAATCAACATAATAATCTAACCTAACCTAACCTGAAGGGTCCTGACTGACTAGAAGGTTCTCGGGGGTGTTAATGGGATTATAATAATTTACAGTCAGTAAATTTTGAGTCCATGGCCCAAAACCTCCACCCTGCACACAGCTCGTGGCCCAAACATCCGGGGATCATGGCCCATGGTCCAAATGTCCAAGGGTCGTGGCCCATGGCCCAAATGTCCAAGGGTCGTGGCCCATGGCCCAAACCTCCCGTGGACCAACGTCCAGGGACCGTGACCCGTGGTCCAAACGTCCGTCCACCCTCTGGTTCTAGGCATATCTAAATGTCTGTCTGTCTATTTGTTCTAAAGCTGTGTCTGTCCCAGTGTGAGTTTATCTTACTGTCGCTCTCTTTATATCTTTATCTTTGGCAACACTGGTCTACCTGTCCTTGGCAACACTGGTCTACCTGTCCTTGGCAACACTGGTCTATCTGACCCTGATACCACTAGTATACGTCACTGACAACACTGATCTACCTGTCCCTGGCAACACTGGTCGGTGGGGCGAGCGAGACAGGTGACCTCAGCAGTCAAGTGACCCAGACAGAGAGACGAGCCAGCCGGGGTACAACCAGTCCCAGTGGGTGAGACAGCCAGTGTATACAGCTGAGTAAAAGGTGTTGGTACAGTATACTAGAGAGAGAGAGAGAGAGAGAGAGAGAGAGAGAGAGAGAGAGAGAGAGAGAGAGAGAGAGATATTGTTTATATGATATTAAGGTGTAAATGTCATTTTCTCTTGTTTTTTATCAGTCTCTTGACACTCTGGCCTTAACGGAACAGCACGGGAGGGGACGGGCGGAACAGGACGGGTGGGAGGAGACGGGACGAGACGGGAGGGGATACAGGAATAGAGAGCTGAACGAAAAAAATCGCATGGAAAAAGTCACACTATATTTCAGTGCCGTTAACAAGGAAATTAATAGCACTCTTTTTTATCTACATTTGGAACAGAGGTTTTCTGGTTTTTACCACACACACACACACACACACACACACACACACACACACATTCATTCTTCCCCTCTCTCTTTCTCTCCACTTTCTCCCATGCTCATTCTCTCTATCACTCCCCCCTTTATTTACTCTCTTTCCTTCTCCCCTTTCTTTGTCTTTCATAATTTCCTCGTGCATTCTCACTCTATTTTTTCTTCTCTCTCTCTTCACCCTTTCTCTTTCTCTTTTCCTTCCCTTTCTTTCTCTGTTCCTTCCCTTTCTTTCTCTCTTCCTTTCTTTCTCTCTTTCTTCCCTTTGTCTCTTTTCCTTCTCTTTCTCTTCTCCCCTCTTTCTCCCTCACTCTCCCTCCCTCACCCCCCACAGTCCAGTGACCCTCCTGACTCTCCCGGACACACGATCAGTAGCTCCATCCTTCAGCCCACGCCCTCACCTTATTAATCTGCGCCCACACACGCCTGCATTAGTTTCGCCCACACACACGTACAGTATACCCCTTCCCTCTTTTATCAACAGCATTCCTCCCAACACTTTGGCGAAATATCATCAGTGACCTGCAGTGTCCGCCTCTTCTGACCTCACTGATGGATGTCTAGTATTACGAGCTCATGAGGATTTTTTTTTTTAGAGTCCACTAAATACCTCTTGTTTACCTTGGAGTCCGTTAATTATCTCTATCTTTACCTTAATCAGCTTAATACCTCCCTGTTTACCTTAGAGTTAACCCACCCTGCTTATTTTAATCAGCTTAATACCTCCCTGCTTTTCATAGAATCAGCTTGTTACCCTCCCAGCTTACCTAAGGAATGGGTAAATGATTTTCCTATTTACCTTCACACGCATGCGCGGAATGCAGCCGAGCGGGGCCTGTCGGGTCACCCTCCCTTGGCAGACAGCATTCCAACGATGAGATGTCGGGGGTAAAAAAAACACGTCTTTGAGGGTATGAAGTGCCCTGATTGGTGCTCGTTCACCATCACGTTAGATGTGGTCACTGTCATTATACAACAAGTATGTCAGTCAGCACGATGCTTCAACCCTTCGAGTATGATGACAGATATGTGAGTACGATGACCCATTTCCTTGAATACCATAACACTTGTACTCAGGAGGTTAAGTTATCGTGTGTGTGTGTGTGTGTAACCACCAGTCTCTACCACACTGTTTATGTCCTCATGTTATTATTTTTATTATTATTGTTGTTTATCTACGTGTATCTCTCTCTCTCTCTCTCTCTCTCTCTCTCTCTCTCTCTCTCTTACGTCACAAGTCATTTTCATCTCAGAATTATCGTTAGAGTTTCCTAGGTCGCGTCGTTAATTAAGGCTTCTCATTTTCTCTCGACGATTAATCACTATTTTTCCTCAGCAAATGTACTTAACGCCCGCTGGTGGGAGTCTTTGACGGCTGTGAATAATAGATAACATAGATGTTTATTCCACTATTTACAGTATTTAGGACTTCAAGAGCTATGAGACTTAGAGTAAATATACATAAAGTGAAAGAAAATAAAAAAAAAGGA
This sequence comes from Homarus gammarus, assembly GCA_958450375.1. Taxonomy (NCBI): domain Eukaryota; kingdom Metazoa; phylum Arthropoda; class Malacostraca; order Decapoda; family Nephropidae; genus Homarus; species Homarus gammarus. The sequence goes on from CAUDMG010001775.1 coordinate 3,281,485, forward strand.
TATTTATATCAAGAAAAATGAAAAATATGAAAAATGAATGACAAATAAATATTCCTCAGAGCAGCCCACGTACACAGTATATCGGGTTATTTAAAAATGGCTGGTGTAACTCACGTGGCAGGAGGCGACCAGATGATTAATGTAAACATGGTCGGGTGTCTAATGGGCAAAGGGGAGAGGTTTCCAGCTTGAGAGAGAGATGTGTGTGTGTGTGTGTGTGTGTGTGTGTGTGTGTTAACCAGCCTCTCGATCTAAGAGAATATATATTACACACACACACACACACACACACACACACACACACACACACACATCCCTCCCCCTCCCCCATCAAGAGTGAGAGTGAGGAACCGGCTACGGAGAGTGAGGAGCCGGCTACGGAGAGTGAGGAGAGCCGGCCAGCTGAAAGTGAGGAGAGCCGGCCAGCTGAAAGTGACCATCGCCGCCACCACAGTCACCGCCACTCATCCAGTCCATTATGTATGTAAAGATCACTACACCGACCCACCACTAGTAGGGCGACGATACCTGACCTTAAGTATAGGGGTGCGAGAGAGAGAGAGAGAGAGAGAGAGACGAAGAGAGAGAGAGAGAGAGAGAGAGAGAGAGAGAGAGAGAGAGAAAGAGAGAGAGAGAGACGAAGAGAGAGAGAGAGAGAGAGAGAGAGAGAGAGAGACGAAGAGAGAGAGAGAGAGAGAAAGACACAGAGAGAGAGAGAGAAAGACACAGAGAGAGAGAGAGAGAGAAAGAGAGAGAGAGAGAGAGGAACGAGAGACGAAGAGAGAGAGAGAGAAAGAGAAAGACACGATAGATAAATAGAGAAAAGAGGAAGACACGATAGATAAATAGAGACAAAGAGAGACAAAGAGAAAGAGAGAGAGAGAAGAAGACAGGTAGCAAACAAGAGATGGGAGAGAGAGACAGGAGGGAGACAAAGAGAGATAACCACGGTTGACCAGCCAGGTGAGTTTGACACAATGAGCGGGTGGTGTGGTCGTCTGTGGTGCTCAACAAGTGGTCGTAACAGGTCGTCAAATACGCCATTATAACGACAAGATAAGGTAAGATCGTTACTGTTTATGAAGTCGGTGACACTAAATAAATTAACATGAAAAACTTACCAAGAAATAATAAAGAAATTGTATCAAATATATTAGTATAGTTGATTTCTGAGCTTAATATTATTATTATTATTTCTCCCACGTATAGAGGAAGAGAGGCACACAAGGAAGAGAAAGAGGTGTTATATAATAGTGGGTAAGTATTATATAAGAGGAAGTTATATAGTTATATACGTCGGCGTGTGGGTGCCTCTCTTAATAGTGTTTGAAAGATGATGTGTGGGGGGGGGGCTGCGTGTGTGTGTGGGGGGGGGGGCTGCGTGGGTGTGTGTCGGGGGGGGGCTGCGTGGGTGTGTGTGGGGGGGGCTGCGTGGGTGTGTGTGTGTGGGTGGTGTGTGGGTGTGTGTGTGGGGGGGGGGTGCGTGGGTGTGTGTGTGGGGGGGGTGCGTGGGTGTGTGTGTGGGTGGGTGTGTGTGTGTGGGGGGGGGGCTGCGTGGGTGTGTGTGTGTGGGGGGGGGTGTGGGTGTGTGTGTGGGGGGGGGGTGCGTGGGTGTGTGTGTGTGTGGGGGGTGCGTGGGTGTGTGTGTGTGGGGGGGTTGTGTGTGTGGGGGGTGTGTGTGTGTGGGTGTGGGTGTGTGTACGGTTTCTGTGTGTATTTACATTTACATATGTCCAGTATATGTATTTACATTATATCAAAGCATGTGTACATAATTATAACACACACACACACACACACACACACACACACATACACACACACACGGACGACCCCTAGAAGCAATAACAAGCACCACCGCTGCCACTGTCACTCTTGACCTACACACACCTGGTTTTAATTAAGGTAGGTAGGTCACAGAATTAGGAGGCCGCGGGGGAGGTCACACACCCTCCCCCACATGCCCCCTCACACGTACACACACACACACTTCATCCAGCCTCGCCAGGGGGCTAATGCAGCTTTACAAAAGAGATGGCATAGAGGAAGGAGGTTGTGGTGGGGGGGGGGGTAAGGGGAGGGAGGGAGGGAGGGAGTACGTGGTGGGGGAGGAGTAGGAGGGAGGGAGGATGAGATAGTGGGGGTTTGGAGGGAGGAAGGAGGAGATGCTGGGGGGATAGGAGGAGGAGAGAGGGAGAAAGGTGAAGGTGACAGTGATGAGGTCCGTGAGATGAGGGAGGGAGAAGGAGGGGAAAGGGGGAGGGGGGAGTGAGGGAGAAGGAGGAGAAAGGGGGAGAGGGGGGGAGTGAGGGAGAGAAAGTCACACTCTTAAAACATTACAGCATTACAGTCCAGCATACAGTCGTGTCCTCCTGCAGCTGTTGGCTAGATAAGTAGTGGAGAACGTTATTGTGTTAGTAAGTACACACACGTCATCAGTACTTAAGGTCGTCTCTTGAACTATCTCCATCATCACAAGATCTTAACATAATTAAGAAAGTCGTCAGAGTTTAAAAAGAACAAAAGTTTACGAAAAAAAAAAAACGTATATGACGAGACAAATTTTAAGACCTACGTTATAAGTCAATTAAAAAAAGGTGAACCCAGTGGGCGTGTAAACATGCCTGTACAGTTAACACCAAGATAATTAAAGTGATCGAATCTTATAATTAATAGACAGGAAGACTGTAAACGTAAAGTGTTCTGTCGATATTGATAAAATTACACGGTTGGATAGACAGTAAATCATAATATAAAAATATACATGATAAGAACAAAAGAGATATACACAAAGTTATAATAATAATAATAATAAAACACTGATCAAGGAACCATATTCATTACTTTTATACAATTAAGTTTAGTCACGATTTCTAACTGCTGTTAATTTTAGTTTTTGTTGTTCGTTTATTGTTCATTTTTACTCAACCCCCCCCCCTCTACTTCACCCCCATTACCCCCCCCCCCCCATGAGCGGCGTAACAACAGGTGTTTGGGGAAATTTCGCACCAGAGGAATCAGGATGTGGGAGGAGGGGTAGTGAAGAGGGGTGGGGGAGAGACAGTGAGAAGCTGAGATGGGGAGGGGAGGAGAGGGGTGGGGGTGGGGGTGTGAGGGAAGGGGTGTAAGGTGTGAGGGTAGTGGTGTGGGGTGTGAGGGATGAGGTGGAGATGAAGGTAGTGGGGGTGAGAAGAAGGCGTTGGGGGTGAGAGGGAGGAAGTGAGGGGGAGGAGGGGAAAGAGTGGGGGTGAGAGGAGAGGGTATAATACTATAATAAGGTCAGTGTGGCGTACGATTTTTCCTATTGAAACAGACCATGAGACTAATTTGGTCTCTCTCTCTCTCTCTCTCTCTCTCTCTCTCTCTCTCTCTCTCTCTCTCTCTCTCTCTCTCTCTCTCAAATCACTGTCCACCCACTACTCTTCGTGACAGAAGCAGTAACCCACGACCTGGCGGATAACAGGTCACAGGTCACGAGGCACCAGTTAACGGTCACAGGTTAAGGGTCAACGGTTACAATTCACAAGTTACAAGTCACAGGTTACAGGTCACAGTTTACAGGTCACAGGTTATTATGGGCCACAGGTTAAAGGCAACAGGTCACTGGTCACGAGGGAGAGGGTTACCTGTAGTGTACCTGTTGATTACCTGAGTTGTAATTAGTTCATCTTTCCTTCTCTTCATCTCCTCCCTCGTTCTTCTCCTCACTCTACCTCCTCTTTCATCTATTTACTTTATTCTCCCCTCTTCTTCCCCCCCTCCTCCTCAGTCTCTTCCCATTCTTTCTCTTCTTTTCCTTCCCCCTCTTCCTCTTTCTCCTCTTACTACTCCTTCTACTCCATCCTTGTTCTCATTTCTTTAATTTGTCCTTCTCTTCTTGCTCATCTTCCTTCATTCCTTCCTCCTCCTAAATATTCTTGCCTCCTCTCCTTCGCCTCCCCCTTCCTCATATCAAGATAAACTCCCTGCCTTCGTAACCGTCATCGGAAACCGGTTGTGGGAGGTATCCGGCACTTGCAGATACCTCCGGCTCCCTGACACCCTCGACCGGCACTACAGATCCGATAGCATTCCGGCTCTTAACTACTTCTACTTACCTACGCGTCTCCTCAACCTGTACATCTACTTATCTATGTCTCATCTACTTTAGTTCTATACTTACCTACTTACAACTTAATCTACCAAACTAAATCATCTACTCATATCCACTAACCTTTGTGTCTACTTGATCAATTAATCTTTGTTACATTAATCTACTTATTATTTAATCTATTGACCCATTAACCCCATTTTTTTATTAATCTATTTTGTCTACTTGTCATCTACTTACTTATTACTACTATCTCCCTCCCACGATCACCAAGGTAATTAGCGACCAGGTAAGGCTCATTATCTCACACCTGTATAAACTGGTTCTACAAATGGCGTCATCTCTCTCTCTCTCTCTCTCTCTCTCTCTCTCTCTCTCTCTCTCTCACTCCTTTTATCTTTTCCTCTCCTCCTTCTCTCATTCTCCCCATCAATATGTCATTTTGTCTCTTTTTTTCTCTCTCTCTATCACACCTTCTACCTGTCTACCTCCCTTCAATGTCTTTCTTTATTCTTTCTATTCTACTTCTACTTCTCCCTTTAGTGGTCCTATTTAATCCTCCTTTCTTTTTCTATATTTTCATTTATTTTCCCTCTCTTTTTTGTCTTCTTCTTACATCACCCTCTCTCTCTCTCTCTTTCTCACACCTTTATAATAACATCATGACCGGGGCAGTGTGTGTGTGTGTGTGTGTGTGTGTGTGTGTGTGTGTGTGTGTGTGTGTGTGTGTGTGTGTGTGTGTGTTTTAGCTGAAGGTACATTCTTATACTTTCACTTACAAGAAACATTCATGGTAGGAACCTCTGAGACTCTGGACTCCGGAGCAATTTAATAAAATATGTAAATTTCTCTTCTTATCTTCGGGATATTATATAGGCTGGCTTAGGAGGCCGTCGTGACCAGCCTCTTATAAACCTGTATCACAAGTTTTGCTTTATTGATCGGTATATTGTATAGAGAAATAAGAATAAAAATCACTAAATAATATATAAGGAATAACCATTTAGCAACTTTATTATTATTATTATTAATATTATTATTATTATTATTATTATTATTATTATTATTATTATTATTATTATTATTATTATTATTGCTGTTGTTATTGATATTATTTGTAGTAATAGTAATATTATAATTACCAACAAAATCTTTAGTACTACTACAACTACATAATCAATACACTGTTGGTTTTAAAACGAAATAAAAAATAAATAAAAATAACCCAGCCAGTTAACTTACCTTAACTTAACTAACATAGTACAGCTATATTTTTACACTAAACAGACTGACAATTAATCCCCATCTACTATATTCTTACAATTTAATAGTTTACTTTAACAAATATACAGACGAAAGAAAACGGTATCATCTATTTCACCAACGGATGCTTCTCTGACATGATCAAATGAGCTCCTTTACTGTAAAACACCTGTAGGTTCTTCCCATAATTATTGCCTCGATAAATCTTTTACGGTCATTTACAAGAGATAATTGTGTGAACGAGGCGGACGGAGAGAGAGAGAGAGAGAGAGAGAGAGAGAGAGAGAGAGGCGTTGAACCTGTCTGTCCAATTAAAATCTCGACAGCGCTCTCATACCCTCATGTCTTAATTAAGTGCTCGTAAATTGCTATCAACACCCTGAGTGCTCCAGTATGCTAAAATAATTCTGAGTGCTTGTGAATGCTACTGACAACATTTTGGCGTTCTACATGCTACCAACAACATCTAGTTCGTAAACACCTCATTAAATATCCTACCATTCGTAAATGCCTCCTACAATATCCTAATTATTTCGAAAAGATCCCAAGCGTTCGTGAGTGCTTCCTCAGCGTTCGTGAATACCCGACAGCAAATCCGACTGCATGTCACTAAAACGCCTTGAAATTACATGGACGTTACGCAAGTGGATGACGGCGGGCTAA